>NW_026844366.1:343268704-343286334 GCF_025583915.1 Anolis sagrei ordinatus
ATCACATTGTTGGCTCATGTTTAACTTGTTGTCCACAAGGACTCCAAGATGTTTTTCACACGTACTGCTCTCAAGCCAGGCATCCCCCATTCTATATCTTTGCATTTCGTTTTTTCTGCCTAAGTGGAGTATCTTGCATTTGTCCCTGTTGAACTTCATTTTGTTAGTTTTTGTTAGTCTTCTGCTAAGCAAGTTCTGTAGAAAGAGAAGGGATGATTTTAACTTCATACTCCATGGTAATTTCATAGCATTGGTGTAAAAAATCATTTATTGAGCCATTTAAAATTATTTTAAACCTGTTATAGTAAGAATTTCCTGATGGTAGCTGTTTGACAGCAGAATATGCTACTGCATGGGAATCTCCTTCTCTGGAGGTTTTAAAGTCCAGGTTAGATCTATTGAGTCTTTTGATTATGTTTTCTGCATGGCGGAAGATCTTGAATTGTGCATCTCCCGTTGCCGAAACACCACAAGTACTAGGCTGATACAATTGCTAGACTGGATTAAATGGCAGTCTAGATGCAGCAACAGATGGAGAGATGAATATGCAATCTATTTTGAAATTGCTATGAGCCATAGAACGTATTGCTTCTTCTTTGGACCAAACTTGGCAGGGATACTCAATATGCCCAAATGTGAACACTGGTGGAGCTTGGGGAAAATAGACTTTGATATTTGGGAGTTGTGATTGCTGGGATTTATAGTTCACCTACAATCAAAGAGCATTCTGAGCCCCACCGATGATAGAATTGGGCCAAATTTCCTACACCGAACCCCCACAATTCGCTTCGAGAATTGGCTGTCTGCAAGGACGTTGCCCAGGGGACGCCTGGATGAGTTGATGTTTTTATCATCCTTGTGGGAGGCTTCTCTCATGTCCCCGCATGAGGAGCTGAAGCTGATAGAGGGACCTCATCCGCCTCTCCCTGGATTCGAACCTGCGTCCTGTCAGTCTTCAGTCCTGCCGACACAGGGGTTTAACCCACTGTGCCACCAGGGTCTCATGATTATCACAGTGTAGAAGGGGCCATGGTGGCACAATGGGTTAAATCCTTGTGTTGCTGAACTGCTGACCTAAAGGTCAGAAGTTAAATCCACGAGATGGGGTGAGCTCTCAGGCGTCATCTCCAACTCTTTTGCCAACCTAGCAATTCAAAAATATGTGAATGTGAGCAGATAGATAGGTGGGAAAAAAGGCAAAGTGACGCTCCAAGCAATCTTGCCAGCCACACAACCAGGAAGATGACAACACAGACTCTTCGGCTTGATAATGGAGAAATCTAGAGATGAGCACCACCTCCAGATGCCGGAAATGAAAGGAGAAGCCTCTGCCTTTGTTTGTGTTTGTGCGTCTCATTATATTTGATTGTAAAAGGCACTGGATGTTTGCCTAGGTATATAAATAATACTGTGATGCGCTCTGAGTTCCCTAGGGTAGAAGGATGGAATATAAATAAAGTGTATTATTATTATTTGAAACACAACAAGATGAGTCCCCAGCGACACTCTGCTGGCTGTTGAATTGGATCACATGTCGGACACTTCCCAAGTGTCTAGGACTGTGTGATGTATTGGCGAATAATGCATGCAGATCCCAGTAAGGTGGCCTTTTGCAGTTGGCAGATGATAATCTTGTCAGTGCCGATTGTGTTTAAGTGCAGGTCAAGGTCTTTAGGCACTGCACCCAGTGTGCCGATCACCACTGGGACCACCTTGACTGGTTTGTGCCAGAGTCTTTGCAGTTCGATCTTTAAATCCTCATGTCGTGTCAGCTGTTGTAATTTTAGAGCCATTGAAATCCTCAAGCATGTGGACAATTTCAACAGAAAGGAGGAAACCATGAAAATGAACAAATTCTGGCTACCAGTATTAAAAAACTCTAAAATTACACAGCACAATAACAGAAAGGAAACAAACAAGGACATCTAATCACCTCTCAACAAAAGTTTGCTCTAGGCAATGTCAGGCCATTATATGCTAATCAAGGTGGTCAGTTGAAACATTCACACCTAGCTCCAGCAGACAAGAGTCCTTTGTCTCACCCTGGTCATTCCACAGATATATAAACCCTTTTTCCTAGTTCCAACAGACCTCACTACCTCTGAGGATGCTTGTCATAGATGCAGGCGAAACGTCAGGAGAATGCCTCTAGACCATGGCCATATAGCCCGAAAAAACCTACAACAACCCAATGTTTGGTTGGATTGTTTGGATTGTTTTCTTCTATACTTCTTAAAATGGTTTTGGTTAATCAATCTGGGGCCCCTTCTGCACTGCCACATAATCCAGATTATCTGCTTTGAGTCAACACTGCCTTTGAGTCAACACTCCAGTTCAAAGCAGATAATCTGGATTTTATAGGGCAGTGTGGAAGGGGCCTAGGTTTGTAGGGAAAGCAGCCAAGTTCAGAATTATGCACCAAAATAACAAAGATTAAATCTCTTTTATAAGAACTGTGGATTGAGATACTTGTAAGTATTGTATTTCCATGTTGTAGTTTTCATATTTCAATATCTCTTGTAATAATTCTAAAACTTTGTGATGCTATTTTTAATTGCATAGATTGATTATTATTATTTAAAGAGCCATAACATGGATTTGGTTCACTGACACACATACAAACACACATTTCTTGGGTCCCAAATGAAATTAGCCAATCAATGATTTCCCACCCTTCAGAAAGCAGTATAAGTCCATTTATATGATGTGACTTAAGACTCACACTTTAGTTATAGAATTAACATGCCATTCGATTTTACTGAAAGGGAGAAGCCATTCCTTTTTTGTATTAGGAAATTAAAATGGGGAAATGTTTTGTTTTGAGATGGGAAAATGCTCAATGAACTGTAATTCATATTTGCTCCAAATCAGGATCCTTTGGTCTTGGATGCAATGAATCATTATTGCATTTCTAGACAGCTGGGCTTCATCATCATTTACTCCTGTATTCTTGATTGACGATGGGAATCATAGGAGGCAGATGTGTCCCTCTGCAGAAAGATGGAGATAAGGAGAGCATTGAAGGTTTACTGAAGACACCCAGTTTGGATTTTGCAGACATCTTGTTCACAGTACACCTTAGGATGGCTCTACACTGCTATATAATGCAGATCAGGCTGTGCAGTGAAAACTTAGAGTCCTGATAAGGACTCTGCTATGTTTGGGTTAGAATCAAAGAGTTGGAAGAGACCTCATGGGCCATCCAGTCCAACCCCCTGCCAAGAAGCAGGAAAATTGCAATCAAAGCACCCCCGACAGATGGCCATCCAGCCTCTGTTTAAAAGCTTCCAAAGAAGAAGCCTCCGCCACACTCCAGGGCAGAGAGTTCCACTGCTGAAACGGCTCTCACAGTCAGGAAGTTCTTCCTAATATTCAGATGGAATCTCCTTTCTTGTAGTTTGAAGCCATTGTTCAGCGTCCTAGTCTCCAGGGCAGCAGGAAACAAGCTTACTCCCTCCTCCCTATGACTTCCTCTCAGTGCCTTTTCACTGATGCACTTTAGCTCTTAAAGATGCAACAGGTAACAAATGTGTGCTTCTTTAGACCAAGGGGGAAAATGTAAACAACATTCAGCAGATCAAATGCATCATTAAGTACAATTAAATCTTCACACTGGGAAAAGATCTATCAAAAGATGTACAGATATGCACATGAAACCCTCAGTGGTACAAAAAATGATACAAACAAGGATGACAAGAAAATGCAGTTGTGGGTCAGAGATACACAATGATATCTAGCCTGAGAGAAGTTTCCCACATTCCTAATGAAGCTATATGCACATTGACACACGGGATATGTTAGCAATGAAGACTCATAGAATCATAGAGTTGGAAGAGACCCCAAGGGCCATCTAGTCCAACCCCCTGGCAAGAAGCAAAGCACCCCTGACAGATGGCCATCCAGCCTTTGTTTAAAAGCCTTCAAAGAAGGAGACTCCACCACATTCTGGTGCAGAGAGAGAGTTCCACTGCTGAACAGCTCACAGTTAGGAAATTCTTCCTCCTGTTCAGGTGGAATCTCCTTTTCTGTAGTTTGAAGCCATTGCTCCATTGTGTCCTAGTCTCTGGGGCAGAAGAAAATAAGCCTGCTCCCTCCTCCCTATGACTTCCCCTCACATATTTATCCATGGCCCTCATCATGTCTCCTCTCAGCTTTCTCTTCTGCAGGCTAAACATGCCCAGCTCTTTAAGCCACTTCTCATAGGGCTTGTTCTCCTGACCCTTGATCATTTGAGTCGCCCTTCTCTGGACACATTCCAGCTAAGAGTCAACAGTGTTGGACACAGTGTGATTCCAGGTGTGATCTG
The DNA here is from genome assembly GCF_025583915.1 of Anolis sagrei ordinatus. Taxonomy (NCBI): domain Eukaryota; kingdom Metazoa; phylum Chordata; class Lepidosauria; order Squamata; family Anolidae; genus Anolis; species Anolis sagrei. The sequence goes on from NW_026844366.1 coordinate 343,273,011, forward strand.
AGCAAGGCAGAATAGAGGGGGAGCAGGACTTCCCTGGATTTAGACACTAGACTCCTATTTATGGAGGCCAAAATCCCATTGGCATTTTAAGCTGCCACATGGCATTGTTGGCTCATGTTGGACTTATTGTCCATGAGGACTCCAACATCTTTTTCACGTGTACTGCCGTCGAGCCAGGCATCGTTCCGCATTCTGTATTGTTGCAGTTCCTTTTTCTTGCCTAAGTGACTCCACTTGCATTTGTCCCTGTTGAACTTCATTTTGTTAGTTTTGGCCAATCATCTCTCTAATCTGTTCAGATTGTTTTGAATTCTGCTCCTGTCTTTTGGAGTATTGGCTCTCCCGCCCAATTTGGTGTCATCTGCAAACTTGATGATCATGCCTTCTAACCCAGTGGTTCTCAACTTGTGGGTCCCCAGATGTTTTGGCTTACAACTCCCAGAAATCCCAGCCTGTTTACCAGCTGTTAGGATTTCTGGGAGTTGAAGGCCAAAACATCTGGGGACCCACAAGTTGAGAACCACTGACCTAACCCTTCCTCTAAGTCATTAACAAAGATGTTGAACAGGACTGGGCCCAGGACGGAACCCTGCTTCTGGCACTTCTCTCATCACTTCTTTCCAGGATGAAGAGGAAGCATTGGGGAGAATCACCCTCTGGGTTAATTCACTTAACCAATTACAGATCCACCTAACCGTAGTTTTGCCTAGCCCATATTGGACTAGTTTGTTTGCCAGAAGGTCATGGGGGAACTTGTTGAAGGTCTTACTGAAATCCAGATATGCTGCATCCATGGCATTCCCTGTGTCTACTCACCACGTCATGAAAGCTTCCTTGACAGGATGTCTTGACACATGAAAAAAGATCCCGAAGAATCTCACCTTTGGCAGCAGTGGTGCTGCGGGGTATTGCATGTTCCCGCTGAGCGCCAGGGACGCCGACACCTTTGAAGGAGACACAGCCCTTTTTCTTGCTGACATTCGAGATCGGAGTTTGTTCTTTTAGCAGACCCTGTTCAAAATAAAATGAAGAGCTCTGTTACACTGTGTAGCAAAAATTGGAAAAAATATGTTCCTGGTTTGCAAGCATTGTTTACTGTTTAATTGCACAGTGCTTACTTTGAAAGTAATTGTTGTGTTCCAGAAATGTCATTTTTGTGGCTGCCACAAACTATGTTGAATTGGTTGAGACTCAATGGCAGCGTTTCTCAACCTGGGGGGCTTGTGAGGGGATGTCAGAGGGGTCACCAACCATCAGAAAACAGAAAGTATTTTCTGTTGGTCATGGGGGTTCTGTGTGGGAAGTTTGGCCTTATTCTATCGTTGGCGGGGGGGGGGGGGGGGGGGGTCAGAATGCTCTTTGATTGTAGGTGAACTATAAATCCTAGCAACTACAACTCTTAAATGTCAAGGTCTATTTTCCCCAAACTCCACCAGTGTTCACATTTGGGCATATTGACTATTCATGCCAAGTTTGATTCAGATCCATAATTGCTTCAGTCCACAGTGCATGTAGGTGAACTACAACTCCAAAACCCAAGGTCAATGCCCACCAAACCCTTCCAGTATTGTCTGCTGGGCATGGGAGTTGTGTGTGCCAAATCTGGTTCAATTCCATCATTGGTGGGGTTCAGAATGCTCTTTGATTGTAGGTGATCTACAAATCCCAGCAACTGCAACTCCCAAATGTTAAGGTCTATTTTCCCCAAACTCCACCAGTGTTCACATTTGGGCATATTGAGTATACGTGCCAAGTGTTGTTCAGATCCATCATTGTTTGAGTCCACAGTGCTCTCTGGACGTAGGTGAACTACAACTCCAAAACTCAAGGTCAATGCCCACCAAACTCTTCCAGTATTTTCTGCTGGGCATGGGAGTTGTGTGTGTCAAGTCTGGTTCAATTACATCATTGGTGGGGTTCAGAATGCTCTTTGATTGTAGGTGAACTACAAATCCCAGCAACTGCAACTCCCAAATGTCAAGGCCTATTTCCCCAAAACTCCACCAGTGTTTACATTTGGGTATATTGAGTATACATGCCAAGTTTGATCCAGATCCATCATTGTTTGAGTCCACAGTGCTCTCTGGATGTAGGTGAACTACAACTCCAAAACTCAAGGTCAATGCCCACCAAACCCTTCCAGTATTTTCTGTTGGTCAAGTTTGGTTCAATTCCATCGTTGGTGGGGTTCAGAATTCTCTTTGATTATAGGCGAACTATAAATCCCAGCAACTACAACTCCCAAATGACAAATTCATCCCCCCTAACCCCACCAGTATTCAAATTTGGGCGTATTGGGTATTTGTTCCAAATTTGGTTCAGTGAATGTAAACACATCCTGCATATCAGATATTTACATGATGATTCATAACAGTAGCAAAATTACAGTTATGAAGTAACAACAAAAATAATGTTATGGTTGGAGGTCACCACAACATGAGGAACTGTATTAAGAGGTCGCGGCATTAGGAGGGTTGAGAATCAGATATGCATTGAAAAACTATAGCAAAATGTGCTACAGGATGTCCTGCAACAATGTTTTTGCAGTTTAATAATCCTTTTCCATGTTTTTATGATACAATCAGTTAGGAAATGACATTTATAAACCAGGAACAAACAATGCCTCTAGAACATGGCCATATAGTCTGAAAAAAACCACAACAACCCAACAAACATTGTGTTACACTGAACCAGCAGAAAGCAAAAGTCACTGACTCTGGCCCCATCTTTACTGGCCATTTAACGTACTTTGAAGCTAGCTTCAAACTATAATGGTCAGATAACAAAATCCCACAGAAGTGCACAAAAGGAAGCCTTTAATGTGCATTAGTGGTTTGTGGTTTGCGTAATAACACCCAGGCCTCAAACGGGTGCCAGGGTTTCTTATGTAATCATCTGCATAGGGAGAACACTTTCTTCTATACCAGTTTGGAACTGCATTAAATGGTCAGCGTAGATGGGGCCTCAGAGAACTCTGAATATGGGATGCTTAACATGTTTTGAACCCCTTTCTCTCATCTCTCCCTCCTCTTAGGCCAGATCTACACTGCTATTAACTGCATTATATGGGGCAACACCAGGCATGGGCAAATTTTGGCCCTCCAGGTGTTTTGGACTCCAACTCCCATGGGCAAACTTTGGCCCTCCAGGTGTTTTGGACTCCAACTCCCATGGGCAAACTTCGGCCCTCCAGGTGTTTTGGACTCCACCTCCCATGGGCAAACTTTGGCCCTCCAGGTGTTTTGGACTCCAACTCCCATGGGCAAACTTCGGCCCTCCAAGTGTTTTGGACTCCAACTCCCATGGGCAAACTTTGGCCCTCCAGGTGTTTTGGACTCCACCTCCCATGGGCAAACTTTGGCCCTCCAGGTGTTTTGGACTTCAACTCCCTGGGCAAACTTTGGCCCTCCAGGTGTTTTGGACTCCAACTCCCACAATTCCTAACAGCCTACCGGCTGTTAGGAATTATGGGAGTTGGAGTCAAAACACCCGGAGGGCCGAAGTTTGCCCATGCCTGGGTTACACTACAGTTTAGAAATGCATTATATGGCAGTGTAGATCCAGCCTTAGCAAACCCCATCACTTTTGTGCCAAATCTCCACTAGTTTTGCAAGTATGTTATGGCATTATTGCCATTTGTGAAGCGCTAACATAATATTTGTCTTCCCCAATGCAACAATGATGTATACAGTGTTTTGACTGCTGTGCGTTTAATAAAAATCCCCTTTTAGGGAATTCTGTGTAAAGTTGGCTTTTCCATTCCAGTCTCCCTGATGCATAATTTGCCAACATTGCAAGACCTCTGAGAAATATACTCAAAAATCTGTGTAAAGTTGGCTTCTCCATTCCAATTTCCCTGATGCATAATTTGCCAACACTGCAATAAACCAATCAGGACATACATGAATTTGGATTATTTCCCTGTTTTACTTGTCTCTTACCTGGAGAAGTCAGAACCAGGATCAAGAGGGTGGAAAGCAGAAGAAGCAGGAACCGCATGATGCCAAAACAGATTGGCTTTGGAGTGGCCTGAATAATGGTTGGTGTTGGGATCTTTGTCTCCTCCAACGCAATGGTTCAAGGACACTCCTTGGTTGCTGGACACACTCATCCGTTCAAAGCTGGTGATTGCCAAACGTGACCAATGAATGAGTTGCTGCACGTTTGTTATTTGAGGAAGGAAGGAAGGATTTCAAAGCCATGTTGTTCCTTCCCTCCAGAGTGCAGATGGAGTGAGAGGAAAACCTCAACCGTTCTTTCCTCAGGTGTCTGTTTGAGAGAAGGAAATTGTTCAACTCAATGTGAGTTAGCAAAAACCTCTCCGGCACAGATAGACTTGATCGTCCAGCTCCATTTCGTCTCCACTAAGAGCAGTTAAATTAATGTATAACAATAGAATTGGAAAAGACCCCCAAGGGCCCTTTGTCATGCAGGAGAAGCACAATCAAAGCACTCCCAACAGATGACCAGACATAGAATCATAGAATCATAGTTGGAAGAGACCTCATGGGCCATCCAGTCCAACCCCATTCTGCCAAGAAGCAGGAAAATTCCATTCAAAGCACCCCCGACAAATGGCCATCCAGCCTCTGTTTAAAAGCTTCCAAAGAAGGAGCCTCCACCACATTCTGGGCAGAGAGTTCCATGGCTGAACTGCTCTCACAGTCAGGAAGTTCATCCAAATGTTCAGGGGAATCTCCTTTCTTGTAGTTTGAAGCCATTGTTGTGCGCCGCAGTCTCCAGGGCAGCAGAAAACAAGCTTGCTCCCTCCTCCCTGTGGCTTCCTCTCACATATTTATTCCATAGCACTGAGCCATGACAATTAAAATGGGTGAAATGGTATTAATTCTACATTGTAGACAAAGTGTGTGTGCCTTCAAGTCATTTCTGACTTTAAAATGACTATAAGTTGACCCTATCAGAGCAGGGATTCAAACTCTTGTTTCTAATGTCCTCGTTCGAATGCTCAAACTCCAACCTCAAATTGACTCCCCCATCTTGTTGAACAACCTCCCTTAATCTTCTATTTGTTCTTCTTGTTGACTTTGTCTATTTGTCTATGTGTGATTTAAGTAGTAAAGCCTATTCCTTCCTTCAGCAACTTGGGTTGTTGACATTTACTTTCTAGACTAGCCGTCCCCTGCCATGCGTTGCTGTGGCCTAGTCTGGCGATCTGGAAAATAAATAATGAGTTGATTTCTACTATATGTAATGTTTTTATGCTTGTGGGTAAACAGTATTTCTTGCTGTTTCTTTGTCAGTGTTGATGCAGAGAGTATCTGGTTTGCCTACTCTGGAACATGCAATATATCATTGTCCTTCTTTAAGGGTCCCTTTCAAATCTATGATACTATATCTGTGTGTGTGAATCATATCTATCTATCTATATCGATGGCAGGATGGCTCTTTGTCAGGAGGGCTTTGATTACATTTTCTTGCCCTGGTGAAGGGAGTTGGACTGGATGGCCTTAAGTATTTTCTGTGCCGTCGCACTTGGGGGCTATTATTCTTAATGAAGGAGGGATGGACGTGGCACCTTTCCCCAGGGGATTGCTTCTTGCCCTCCTATAGGAAACTGGAACTCTCAAAAACCCAAAACGCTGTAAATAACTCAAAATAAGTTTTATTGATCACAAAGAGTCATTTCTTTAAAGCAATAAGCTGGAAACTTCAGAGGGGTGAAGGAAAATATATGTTACAGTCTCAATTAGTCCTGGGCCCAAGGAGTTTGAAGCTGAGAAGCCTCACCAAGTTTCCTCTTTCCTCAATGGCTGTGAATGCCGGAGCAAACCACAACCCCAGTTCAGATGGCCTATGTTTGAAGATTCAGGATCTTCCTTTGGTGCCAAAAGAACTGGCTTAAAGACCAACATCGTTCAGGTTGGTCTGAACATGAAGCACAAGTCTCAAGGGTAAAAAACCTCAGAACTGATGCTAAGAGGTAATTTAAATCAGGGTCTTTTAGAGTCAAGTCTCTTACTCACGTCCATATGGTAAGAACTCTGATGGCAGAATGAAAAGAAAGGAAGCACTCCCCTCCTGCAGGAAGGTGGAGCCAAACAGTACTGATTGACAGCTATAAGTAACCAATCCATACAACTATACATAAGCAGGGTAAAAGGGGCAGGATTAAGCATGATACAACAGTTTAAATCTTGCAACTAACAGTTCTATACATAGGTGGCGCCACTCGCGCCGTCACATTTTCTGTTGGTCATGGGGATTCTGTGTGGGAAGTTTGGCCCAATTCTGTTGTTGTTGGGGTTCCGAATAAATCCCAGCAACTACAACTTCCAAATGTCAAGGTCTATTCCCCCCAAACTCCATCTGTGTTCATTTTTTGGGCATATGAAATATTCGTACCAAATTTGGTCCAGATCCATCATTGTTTGAAACTTGGCATGAATACTCAATATGCCCAAATGTGAACACTGGTGAAGTTTGGGGAAAATAGAACTTGACATTTGGGAGTTGTAGTTGCTAGGATTTATAGTCCACCTACAACCAAAGAGCATTCTGAACCCCACCAATGATAGAACTGGGCGAAACTTCCCACACAGAGCCCCCACGCCTTGAAGGGACTCATTGGTTTGAGCCTCCCTCCAGCCTCGCATGCCCTCCCTCGCCCACACATGCGCATCATACTGCCATGTGCTGAGCATGCCTGCTCTCCCCTCCCAACTTAGAATCTCAGAAACAGCCCTCCTCTTGGCTGAGAGGCTGACCAATCATAGCGGAGGAGGGCTTTTAGTGGGAAGATTCACCATCTGTTTCCAAAAAGGAAGAGAAGGACAGGAGGAGAGATCTTTAGCCTTCTCTGCCAAAGCGGTTCCTAAAACCATCAGAAATGTATGTTTTCCGATGGGTTTTACCGACCTCTCTGAAACCCCCTTGCAACTCCCCATTGGTCCCAACCCCCAGGTTGAGAAACGCTGCTGTGATATCTTTCAGAGTGGGGAGTGCATGCTACACTGTAGAATTACTGGAGTTTGACATTGCTTTAACTACTATGGATCAAGGGATTGTGGGAATTGCAATTTGGTGAGGCGGCAGGACTCTTTGGCAGAGAAGGTTAAAGAACTTGCAAAACGACAACTCCAATGAGTGAATGGCATTGAACTATGGCACTTAAAAGTGGTATCAAAGTGCATTAACTCTTTAATGTAGCTACATTCTAAGTCAGTGGTACTCAACCGGTGGGTCCCCAGATGTTTTGGCCTTTAACTCCCAGAAATCCTAACAGCTGGTAAACTGGCTGGGATTTCTGGGAGTTGTAGGCCAAACTATCTTGGGACCCACAGGTTGAGAACCATTGTCCTAAGTCAGTGTTTCTCAACCTTCCTAATGCTGCGACGCCTTAATACATTTCCTCATGTGGTGACCCCCAAACATAACATTATTTTGCTACGTCATAACTGTAATTTTGCTCCTGTTATTAATTGTAATGCAATTATCTAATAAGCAGGATGTATTTCCATTCACTGGACCAAATTTGGCACAAATACCCGATATGCCCAAATTTGAATACTGGTGGGGTTGCGGGGGGATTGATTGATTTTGTTATTTGGGAGTTGTAATTGCTGAGATTTATAGTTTACCTACAATCAAAGAGCATTCTGAACTCCACCAGTGATGGAATTAAACCAAACTTGGCACACATGCCTCCCATGGCCAACAGAAAACACTGCTAGTGTTTGGTGGGCATTGACCTTCAGTTTGGAGTTGTAGTTCACCTACATTCAGAGAGCACTGTGGACTCAAACAATGATGAATCTGCACCAAACTTGACATGAATACTCAATATGCCCAAATGTGAACACTGGTGGAGTTTGGGGAAAATAGACCTTGACATTTGGGAGTTGTAGTTGCTGTGATTTATAGTTCACCTACACTCAAAGAGCATTCTGAACGCCACCAACAATTGAATTGGACCAAACTTCCCACACAGAACCCCCATGACCAACAGAAAATACTGTGTTGTCTGATGGTCTTTGGCGACCCCTCTAACTCTGGTGACCTCCAGAGGGGTCCCAACCCCCAGGTTGAGAACCACTGTCCTAAGTGTATGTAGCTGCAAGTCTTCTTCAGATTTAAGGGTTAAGTGCTAATTTGGACTTGACTAGCATAGGCCCATTGTATCAATGGGATTTACTGATGTTTCGACTTGCCAGACAGTAATGGATTTAGTGGTCTATTCTAGTCAGGACTGAAAGAACAACAATGTCAACAAGAACACATTTGGCGACAATATGATGCTTAGGTAACAATTTTATTGAGAATGAGAAGCATTTCTTTTTTTTTTCTGAATGTATCTGCCAAGCAAGGTATATTTTCAAACAAGGTAGAAAGCAAAGGGATGAAGCTGGAGTAGACAGATACTAAAGAAATAACATCCAAGACTTGGCGTGGATATGATGGTAGGTCTTGTCACTCATCACGTCTCCTGAGAAGGGCTGCGTTAGGTCAACCAATTGAGCTGTGTCAAATTAAGGAAAGTAAAGAACAATCATTCAATTGTATTGTCGAAGGCTTTCATGGCCGGAATCACTGGGTTGTTGTAGGTTTTTCCGGGCTATATGGTCAATTTCTGGAGGCAATTTTTCTCCTGACGTTCCAACAGACCTCACTACCTCGGAGGATGCTTGCCATAGATGCAGGCGAAAGTCAGGAGAAAAATTGCCTCCAGAACATGGCCATATAGCCCGGAAAAACCTACAACAACCCAATCATTCCATTCTTGCCTCCAACAGACAAGAGTTCTTTCTCCCACTCTGGACATTCCACAGATATATAAACCACACTTGCCTTGTTTCCAACAAACTTCACAACCTCTGAGGATGCCTGCCATAGATGTGGGTGAAACATCATGAGAGAATGCTTCTGGAGCATGGCCATACAGCCTGGAAAACTCACAGCAATCCATTCCATTAAAATTAATCTCATTCCATTAAAAAAACGCCATAGGAACAAGGAAACCAGGCAGATGGATTTTAACTTATCCTCCCATAAAGCCAATAATATCCTCCATCCGTTCCCGTTAATCCTTTGTTGTTCCTCATTCTCAACTGATTCCGAAATACTTTTCTCCCTTCTTCCAATCTCCCCTTTGTTTTCAGCTTACTCCACATTGCTGAGTTGGTGGAATTAATGCAGCTTGACATCACTTTAACCACCATGGCTCAATCTGACGAAATCCAGGAAATTGTAGTTTGTTGGGACAACAACACTTTTTTGGGCAGAGAAGGTGCAAGACCTTGCACAACTACAGCTTCTATGATTCTGTAGCAGTGAGCCATGGCAATTGAAATGGTGTCAAACTGCATGGATTCTACAGTGTAGATGCACCACCAAGTAGTAACCAGAACAGACCTGACTTAATTTCTAAGACCATATGAGATCTATTGCCTTTAGATCAGTGGTACTCAAGCTTCCTAATGCTGCGACCCCTTAATACAGTTCTAATGTCATGGTGATCCCCAATCATAACATTATTTTGTTGCTACTTCATAACTGTAATTTTGCTACTGTTATGAATCATCATGTAAATATCTGATATGCAGAATGTATTTTCATTCACTGGACCAAATTTGGCACAAATACCACATACAACCAAATTTGAATGCTGGTGGGGTTGGAGGGAGATTGATTTTGTCATTTGGGAGTTGTAGTTGCTGGGATTTATAGTACTATAATCAAAGAACATTCTGAACTCCACCAGCGATGGAATTTAACCAAACTTGGCACACAGAACTCTCATGACCAACAGAAAATACTGGAAGGGTTTGGTGGGCATTGACCTTGAGTTTTGGAGTTGTAGTTCACCTACATCCAGAGAGCACTGTGGACTCAAACAATGATAGATCTGGACCAAACTTGGCACAATACTCAATATGCCCAAATATAAACATTGGTGGAGGTTGGGGAAAGTAAATTTTGACATTTGGGAGTTGTAGTTGCTGGGATTTATAGTTCACCTACAATCAAATACCATTCTGAACCCCACCAATGATGTTATTGGGACAAGCTTCCCACACAGATCCCCCATGACCAACAGAAAATATACTATGTTCTCTCATAGTCCTTAGTCCAGATCCTCCTGTGGCGCAATGGGTTAAACCCTTGTGCCGGAAGGACTGAAGACCAACAGGTTGGAGGTTTGAATCTGGGGAGAGCACGGATGAGTTCCCTCTGTCAGCTTGTGAGCATTGACCTTGAGTTTGGGAGTTGTAGTTCACCTAAATCCAGAGAGCACTGTGGACTCAAACAATGATCAATCTGGACCAAACTTGGCACGAACACTCAATATGTCCAAATGTGGACTCTGGTGGAGTTTGGGGAAAATAGACCTTGACATTTGGGAGTTGTAGTTGCTGGGATTTATAGTTCACCTACAATCAAAGACCATTCTGAACCCCACCAATGATGTTATTGGGACAAACTTCCCACACAGAACCCCCATACTGTGTTCTCTCATAGTCCTTAGTCCAGATCCTCCTGTGGCGCAATGGGTTAAACCCTTGTGCCGGGAGGACTGAAGACCGACCAGAGGTTAATCTGGGGAGAGCAGGATGAGCTCCCTCTGTTCAGCTCCAGCTCCTCATGCGGAGACATGAGAGAAGCCTCCCACAAGGATGGTAAAACATCAAAACATCCAGACATCCCCTGGGCAACATCCTTGCAGACAGCCAATTCTCTCACACACACACACACACACACAATCCAGATCGAATCCCGCCTTACCTTTTACAGCACGGTCTACCACTTTTGCAAGTGAATCCAGCTTTTTTGAGAGGCCAGCGACAAATAATAGAATCACAGTATCCTCCTGAAGTTCTGCACCTGACAGTTGGATCATCAGTCCAGGTGAAACCTGTTGATATAGATGGTTTGCAGCAACACATTTACAGTTTGTGTTTGAACATCCATAGCTCCGCCTAAGAAATTCACCGATCGTCTGTAACAGTGTTTCTCAAACTTCTTAATGCCACAGCTCCTTACTATAGTTCCTCATGTTGTGGCGACCCCCAACCATAAAATTATTGTTGCTACTTCATAACTGTAATTTTGCTATTGTTATGAATTGTCATGTAAATATCTGATATGCAGGATGTATTTTCATTCACTGGATCAAATTTGGCACAAATACTCGATATGCCCAAATTTGAATACTGGTGAGGTTGGGGGGATTGATTTTGTCATTTGGGAGTTGTAGTTGCTGGGATTTATAGTTCACCTACAATCAAAGGGCATTCTGAAAAATCACTACCAGATCCATTGGTGAGTTATTACTAGTCAGTAGAGCAAATACAGATAGATGTTAAATAGATCTTATTCTAACAGAGGTATTCTATATCAGTGTTTCTCAACCTTCCTAGTGCCATGAACCCTTAATATTGGGTGTGTGTCTGTGTGATTTTGTCATTTGGAAATTGTAGTTGCTGGGATGTATAGTTCACCTACAATCAAAGAGCATTCTGAACTCCACCAACGATGGAATTGAACACACTTGGCACACAGAACTCCCATGACCAACAGAAAATACTGGAAGGGTTTGGTGGGCATTGACCTTGAGTTTTGGGAGTTGTAGTTCACCTACATCCAGAGAGCACTGTGGACTCAAACAATGATGGATCTGGACCAAACTTGGCAAAAATACTCAATATTCCAAAATGATGGTTCTGGACCAAACTTGGCACAAATACTCAATATGCCAAATGTGAACACTGGTGAAGTTTGATGAAAATAGACCTTGACATTTGGGAGTGGTAATTACTGGGATTTATAGTTCACCTAAAACCAAAGAACCCCACCAATGATAGAATTGCACCAAACTTCCTATACAGAACCCCCCTGCCTTGCAGGGACTTGCTAGCACAAGCCTCCCTCCAGCCTCACATGCTCTCCCTCGCCTACACATGAGTACCACGCTGCCATGTGCCGAACATGCTTCCTCTCCCCTCCCCACTTGGAGTCTCAGAAACAGCCTTTTACTTGGCTGAGGTTGGCCAATCACAGAAGAGGAGGGCTTTGGTGGCAAGATTTGCCATGAGTCCCCTTCGGGGTGAGTAGGGCGGCATATAAATGTCATAAATAAAACAAATAAATAAACAAATCTGTTTCCAAAAAGGAAAAGAAGGACAAGCGGAGGAATCTTCAGCCTTCTCTGCCAAAGGGGTTCCTAAAACCATCCGAAATATATGTTTTCTAATGGTCTTTGGTGACCCCTCTGAAACTCCCTCATGACCCCGCCTCTAGGGGTCCCAACCCCAGGTTGTATTTCCAGGGAGAATCAAAAAATATCAGTCATAGTATGTTGCCTCATAGCAATAAATCTGTCCTTTTTTCATTTCATATCTCTTTAATAAAGCTCATGGATCTTCTCGATTGCCTGATCAAAATCAAGCCAATCCCAGCGGCATGGCTGAGCAGTGCCAGAAGTGGTTCAGCAATCAGCCCTGCTTGTCTGTGGCCCTTACCTTGATGCTCTATATCAGTGGTTCTCAACCTTCCTGATGCCGTGACCCCTTAATACAGTTCCTCATGTTGTGGTGACCCCCAACCATAAAATTATTTTCGTTGCTACTTCATAACTGTAATTTTGCTACTGTTATGAATCGTAATGTAAATATCTGATATGCAGGATGTATTTTCATTCACTGGACCAAATTTGGCACAAATACCCGATACGCCCAAATTTGAATACTGGTGGGGTTGGGGGGGGGGGATTGATTTTGTCATTTGGGAGTTGTAGTTGCTGGGATTTATAGTTCCCCTACAACCAAAGAGCATTCAGAACTCCACCAATGATGAAATTAAATCAAACTTGGCACGCAGAGCTCTCATGTCCAAGAGAAAATACTGGAATGGTTTGGTGGGCATTGACTTTGAGTTTTGGAGTTGTAGTTTACCTTCATCCAGAGAACACTGTGGACTGAAGCAAAGGTAGATCTGGACCAAACTTGCCACAAACACTCAATATGCCCAAATATGAACACTGGTGGAGTTGGGGAAAATAAACATTGACATTTGGGAGTTGAAGTTGCTGGGATATATAGTTCACCTACAATCAAAGAGCATCTGAACCCCACCAATGATAGAATTGGGCCAAACTTCCCACACAGAACCCCCATAACCATGTGTTTTCTTATGGTCTTTAATGACCCCTCTGACACCCCTTCGCGACCCCCCCCAGGGGTCCCGACCCCCAGGTTGAGAAACACTGCCCTATATGCTATTTTCAGGGCCCATTGGGCACAAAAGTGGCACTTGGTTACTTGGTGCTTGCAATGACAATATCCAGAGTGCTGATGTGACACTAGGAGAA